>CM028135.1:715525000-715570000 GCA_016271365.2 Neoceratodus forsteri | reverse complement strand
ATACTTATTTTACTTGGGAAACATTTCTGCTTATCTTGTTTGTGTGTTTTTCAAGCCATTAACTTTCTAGTGTAGGAACTGTGTTTTATCTTGCCCTGTAGCTTGGGGAAGGGGTTCTTTTGTCCGGAAAGATAAACACCTAGGAAAGCCTCTGGAGCAAGTTGCAGTGCTTGGAGGTGCAGTGAGGGGCAGACACAGGGCTAATACTCTCTTGTGAGTCAGATGTAGGTCTTAATTCTTCCTTCCCCTGAACACAGCACAGTTATAGGGGAACACCTGTCTTGCAATTAGAGGCAGGGACTTCAGGTGCAGCTCATGTAGTTCCTATCCAATAGTGCAGTCATGGAGCAGGGAAAAAGCATAGGTCAGTCTCAGATAGGAGTACGGCATCCACAATTAATTGCTGATTGGTGTTACAGGTGGATATTGTGGGGGGGCAATATCAGGTACTAGTAGTGTTCAACTGGGAAGGGAAGCAGGCAGGACATAGTATGTGGAAGACTGAAGGGAAATAGATGACGTAGGAATTACAGGGAGTGACAAGAGTGAACATGATCAATGTAGATGAGAGGAGGCCAGCATGGGGGAAGGGTCAGGACAGGAGAGGGTCCAATCAATGGGAAGGGAGGAAGGGGATTGGCAGCCAGCAATGGCTAGGGAGGGTAGTTTGTTGCCAAGGATGTGGAGTAGCCATGTTCCTGGCAATGGCATGGAGGGCTGGGGGATGCTTGGTGTGTTGGCAGATGGGGCAAATGAGGGAAGAAATTGGGTGGCTGAGGAGGGAACTGCAGGCATGGGGAGGCAGAGGTAGGGAAGATTGGGGTAATAAGGATAACCTGTTGGGGCACACAATACAGCCACCAGCAGGCCAGCACAAGAAAATTCCAGAGGAATCAGGAGGTGGGCTGCAAAATCCAGTGCAGTCACATGCAAGATATGGAGCAGGGGTTGGAGTAGTCAAAGAGACAAGACTACAGCAGTGGCCAGCGCAAGGTCAAATGACTCAGGAAAGGGGGGCCGGGGAAACAACAGGGAAAGGGGATCACCAGAGCAAATCTGGTCAATTGTATGGCTAACTGGGAGAAGCAGGAGGGGGAAGGTAGTATAATCACTGAAAAGGTTAAAGGGGGGTCGCTACCAGGGAGAAAGGAAGCATCACAAAAGTGGCAGGTGCTACCTATAGCCCTAGAGACAAGGGGCAGCAGAAAGGTGGTAAGGAGGCAAAACCAGGGAGAATGGATTAGTGAGGTGCAGCGAAGCTAGAAAAAGGAGGCAGCAAGGATAAGGATGGAACAAGGCTGAGGAAGGAACCTTGGGGAGGGGACACACATTAATCAAAGAAAACACAGGAAAACTGTAGTGGGAAGGGCAGCAGGATGGGGCAGAGGAAATGGCATGGGGGAAGGTAAGGAGGGGCACAAGGGGAATGGTCTAGTAAATGAAGCTGATGCACCAGCCATAGTTGGCAAGGGGGAGAAGTCAGGACACAGAATTGAGGAGGCAGAAGGGGAATAGCTGGGGGATGAGGAAGGGAGCATTTGGGGGTGACAGCCCATAAAGGAGAGGAGCACATAAAGAAGTCGGTCATAATTCTGGGGGACTCTATAGTTAAGGGGGTCAGATGGGGAAGGGGGACAAGGAAAAGCAGCATCTTGGTAGAGTGCATGCCTGGCATGAGAGCAGGTAGGGTGCAGCAGCACATTGGTAGGTGTGTACAGAAGGTGGGGGGGCACACATCATTGTTCACCTGGGAACAAATGATCTGGAAGGAAGGCAGATAGAGGAGGTTCAGGACAGCTTCAGAGAAGTGGGGAAGCTATGCTGAGAGAAGCGAAGCACAGTGGCATTCTCAGAAGTTCTGCCATTGCCAAGGGCAAGTACGGACAGAAAAGTAGAATCATGGACTTCAACAAGTGGCTGAGAGAATGGTGTGTGTCCATGGGGTATGGCTGGGTGGGAGAGTGGGGCACTATATGGAAGGACCCAGACCTATATGCAAGGGACAGGCTGCATCTAAGTAAGGAGGGTTTGGGGGTGTTAAAGCAGAGACTGAGGGAATTTATCACCACAAAGTATAATTTAAACTTGCTGTGGGGGGCAGGGGAGGTGGAGTGAATCAGGAGAGGACCTCCCCCATAGCAAAGATAGGGCCTACTTTGTCTAGGATGGGGAAGGGAAGTGTAAGAGGGCAGCTAGGAGAGAGTCAGGGTGGAGGGTGGTATCATTAAATGCTAGGAGCATGGGGAATAAGATGGCATAGCTGCAGGCACTAGTGGCAGAAGGAGAGGTGGACATAGCAACCATCACTGAGCCACTGGTGGATCTTTTCAACACCTCACTAAGTACATAATGTGTGCCCAGAGATTGGAGGGAGGTACACGTGGTACCTCTCCACAAAAGTGGGCCCAAGGACGAACCAGGGAACTACAGACCGGTGAGCCTCACCGCAATTGTGGGGAAACTGATGGAAGCTATCCTCAAAGAAAGGCTAGTACTGTTTCTTGTGGATGATGATCTGCAAGATGACAGACAGCATGGGTTCATCACTGGCAAATCCTTTCAGACAAAATTGGTTGTTTTTTTTTTTGACTGGGACATGACGGCACTGGACAAGGACCATGTGGTAGATGTAGTCTACCTGGATTTCAGCAAGGCCTTTGATTCAGTGCCACATGGAAGGTTGACCTGTAAGTTGAGGAGTCTTGGTATAGGGTAGAAGCTAGCCCAAAGGATAGAAAACTGGCCGAGGGACAGGCAACAGATGGTAGTTGTAGGGGGAGAAGCATCAGAGCCCAGGGCAGTGACAAGTGGTGTCCTACAGGGATCAGTACTGGGACCAGTCCTGTTTAACATTTTCATCACAGACATAGCAGTTGGGAACAAGAATAAGATCAGCCTCTTCGCCGATGACACCAAGAATCTATGCTAAGGTGGATGGGGAAAAGGGTGGAAAATTACTGCAGAAGGACTTGGCAAGACTCAAGGAGTGGTCTCACACCTGGAAGCTTGGGTTCAGTGCCATGAAGTGCAAGGTGATGCATTTTGGAGCCAAAAACCCAGGACACAGCTACTGGATGGATAGTATCAAACTGTCCACATCCAACGAGGAGATGGATCAGAGGGTGCTGGTGACTGGGGAATTAAACCACTCATCCCAGTGTAGAAAGGCAGCAACTAAGGCTAACAGGATGCTTGGGCGCATAGCAAGAGGGATTACATCCAGATGCAGTGAAGTCATATTGCCCCAGTACAGGTCCCTGGTGAGGCCGTGCTTGGAGTACTGCGTGCAGTTCTGGCACCCGTACTTGAAAAGGGATATCAAACTACTGGAGCCAGTGCAGCAAAGAGCAACAAAGATGATCCAGAACTTATGAGGAAAGACTAAAAGAGCTCAACATGTATACCCTGGAGGATAGAAGAGAGGTGGGGACATGATCAAGACCTTCAAGTACCTGAAGGGGATGAACAGAGTAGACTTCCAGGGTGGGTTCATGCTCCAGAACAGAAGAGATACTAGAGGGCACTCCCTGAAGTTGAGGGGGGGCAGATTCAGGAGGGAAAGGAGGAGGCACTACTTCACTGAAATAGTGGTAACAGGGTAGAATGCACTGCCTGAGTAACTAGTATCAGTGCAGAGTCTTTGGTGCTTCAAGAGGGGGTGGGACAAATTCAAAGGGAAAATACATACCTGGGGGGCAATTGGGGAGGGAAGAGTTAATGGGAAGGGGGGGCAGCTGCAATCTAATGAGCTGAAGTGCTGCACACTCGAGCAGACTAGATATCCCATATGGCCTGTATCTGCTGGCAATTTCGTATGTGCGTATGTTCATATTGTAAAGCAGATTTTGCTTTTAGTTTGCCTTGTAAATAAATTGGCTTTCAATTACATTATTTTTATGTTGGCTTGCGCATGCCAAGGTGATAGGTCAAAACCCTTCACATGTTGAGGTATTCTTGCCCGGTTTGTTAAACACTGTAGTTATGGTACCTCCCCAACTATCTGGAATCTCTTCTGAAGCCTGGCGACACCTAGCTCTATTGCCCCCTTTGTAGTATTTTTGTGAAGTAAATCTTAATTTATTCTCTGCTTTTATGGTGAGGAGTTGCTCTAACTCTGATTTCATTTTTTTTCAGACCTTCTAAGTGTGCCAGGTCCCTATCTTTCTTGTGTTTGGTCTCCAACTCCTTTATCCCATCCTTTAACACTTTCTGTCACAACCAAGTCAGCTTCTTATAGCTAGCAAGTGAAACAGCCTCCCCCCTCAGAACTGCTTTTAAACCATCCCAGGAAAATTTCTGCTTAGAGATCTTGCTGGAGTTTTCCCCGATATAATTCTTAACAGCTTCTTTAGTCTTATTAACATGTACCTCATCCTGTAAAAGTTCCACATTAAGGCACCAGAGTGACTCTTTATCAGAGAGTCCTAAATCTATGGTAATACTAGCTTTGGCATGGTCTGAGAAATACATTGGCTAGATATCTGCCTCTTTGACTGTATAACCCCAGAATTTCTGGGTATGGATATAATCTATATGGAAGTAAATGCCTTGAGTATGTGAATAAAATGTGTAGTCTGTCTGTGGGGTTCTGGTCTCTCCAGATGTCCAAAAAGACCACTTCTTCTTTCAGGGCTCGAAGAAACTTGGATCCCACTTTGTGGCCCACTCTTGTTCCCCCAGACCGGTCGAGGGCTGGGTCCTCGACACAGTTCCAATCCCTACCCAGGATGACTTGCCCCTGTGGGAGGCCAGCCACCCTGCCAAATACCTGTCTGAAAAAATCCATGGTAGGAGGGGATGGACTGTAGACTTTGACAACATGTATGGGTCTACCTGCCACTAAACCTGATGGTATAGCTATCCTGCCCTCTGTATCAGTAAAGGTATTCATTTTCTCAAATGGAAGACCCTTCTGCATTAGGGTGGCAACTTTGGCTTTCTTTGCAGATTGTTGTGAGGAAGTAATCACATCTTACTGTTTTCCCTTTTCAGGTATTATCACTAGGGTGATGAAATCATGTTGTTGCATAGGTCCAGCCTATATCTGTTTTTCAGATTCAGCAATTTTTCCAACCACAGAAAAGTAAGTATATATTTTTACTTTTTGGGGGGTGGGGTTATTTATTTTAACTATGAAAGGTTTTTCAGATGTCAGACTAAATGTTTTCTGTTACTGTTCTAATTTCAGGTAATTTTCAGCCGCTGCCTGTTGCAATGTTATCCAGGCAGAGAAGATGGTGATGGTTTGATTGCTGGAGCAGGAGAAAGCAGCACAGGGCAGGAGACCTGTGAAGACAAGAAAAGATTATTTAGACTCTACTCAAATAAGTACCCACTCTGGTGGTGGCCACCCAGTATAGCCATTGTCAACTCCCAGTCATACTACACCACTTGTTACCTGTCAAGAAAAAAAGAGAAATTATTTTGCCTCATTCACCCACTGTGGTGGTGGCTGCCCAGTACAGCCATTGTCGATGCCCCATTCCACTATACCTGTCACCTGTGAATAAAAATGAGAAACTATTTAGCCTCCCTTTGGCCACCCTAGCACACTGTGTCTCTGTGAAAATGGAGAACAAAAACTAAAAATTGAAAAAAAGATAATCATAATGATACTTACCGTTACAGTAATGCTGCTGGCCATGCTGTGGTATGTGCCACTGAGATGGTATAGGAAGAGATTGTGTAACTTCTCTCTGGCTGTCTAGTTTTGTGACTGCCTTTAGCAGTCATCCCTGTGAATGGTGAAACCTGCAGGAAGACAATAGGAAAGAAACAAAAACATTCTAATGTTTTTCTGTGTAATAAAGGGCATTCGTCTACTGTGAAGGCAAGGACAGTAGTCAACCACCACATGACTGAGAGATAATGACAAATAAAACTTGTTGCCTACGAAAGTACTACTGAATACTACTGTGTTACTATCAAACTCATCACATTTATTCTGACTTTAAACATTTCTCAGTTGGATTTTCAGTGTTACTGAATCTTCTTTATGATGCCACTTAATTTTTGTGTGCAACCCTAATGGGCTGACAGGGGGCATCACTTGTATTTTTTACTGCATATACCTGCAGAAAGGTGTTTCCAGGGCTGACATGATACATGTTTTGAATGTCTTGTGCCAGATATTCAAAACTTAGCCCCAGGGCAAAATGAGCACTACATGGTGTGCTAAATTAGCCTGGAACCACTTACATGCTATAGTCAAAGGAATAGTCCTGGGGCTAAAGCAGCTGAATAGAGCATGCAAATGAAGCAGTGCAAACAGGGCTGGGAGTGCAGTGCAATAATAGCTCAGCAAATAAAACAGCTCTGAATACAGCATCAGGGAAGTGCAAACAACAGCAGCCCAGTGCACACAGACGTTCAGGGTCTGCACTAGAAACCATATGAAGAGTGACTAAAGTAGCTTAATATGTATACCCTTGAGGAAAAGAGGGAGAGGGGGAACATGATAGAAACTTTCAAGTACCTCAAGGGAATCAACAAAGTCCAGGAGGGTAGCATATTTCAGAAAAAGATGTGCAAGAACAAGGGGACACAATTTGAAGATAGAGGGGGGGACGGCTCAAGGGCAGTATGAGGAAGTATTTTTTCATGGAGAGGGTGGTGGACACATGAAACGGCCTTTCTGAGGAGGCTGTGGGGTCAAAAACAGTGGGTGAATTCAAGAATGCATGGAACAGACGTAAGGCAATTCTGGTGGGGGGGTAGGAAGAAGTAGACTGTTGGTTAACTAGGATCTACAGCTTATCCAATAGGTAGGAAAATGGGCAGACTGGGTGGGCCAAGTGGTCCTTATCATTCGTGAAAGTCTGTTTCTATGTGGAGGAAGGTATAGGTTAACTACGTGGCCAATGTGTGTGCTAGCAAAGAAGTGGATGCACTAAAGCTGCAAACAGTGCAGGCCAAATACTGCAGAATTGTGTTACGGTTCAGACAGGTTTGTGCAGCGTGAATACATTTGTGCAGCACTTTCGCAGTGCTAACACATTTACCTGGTGCAAGGACATTTGCCCAGGGCAAAAATTTGCTATATTCAAAAGTAACATGCAAATGTGCCTACTTAGGCAATCTGTGGGCAAACATCCATATTAGCATCTCATTATTTTTTTGTTTTGTTTTTTTACCAGGAGAGATACATTAAGCTGAAAGCTTGTTTACAGGTGCAGCCTGGGAGCACAAGAAAGTTAAGTGACTTGCTTAGGGTCATACAGTATGCAAGTGGGGGCTGTGGGACTCAAACCTAGGTTTCCAGGTTTGCAGCTCAGAGCTTTAAACTACTGTGCTATACTGCCTCCTGGCCTGATTTGTATGTAGATTGCCCAGTGTTGTTGCAGGGTCCCACAGCTCCACCTGTAGGGCAGTCTGGAAGTACAGGGGCAGGCTAGTTCTGCTCACAGCTTCGCCTGTATGTTAGTCTGGAAGTACGGGGCAGGCTGGGTCTGCCCACAGCTCCACCTGTATGTCAGTCTGTAAGAGAATGGTGGTAGCTGCAGACTACATTTGTACACAGCTGCATAGACTATTGTGCCCCCGGGGACTACACAACTACACAACACAGGCACTGGTGGTGGTGTTGCATGCAACAGTCAAACTGTAATTCCACTACAGTGCATAGCAGATGCTATAGTAACAAGGTAGCTGGTAGTGTGAAGGACACAGCAATGCCTATGTTGTGTAGGGCATCAATGACTGCTGCACTCCACACACTGACAGGCCCATCTGGCAGGTGTGTTCTGACAGTGGGCATTACTATCATGCTGTAGTGTGACCCACAGATGTACACCCCTCTCTTCAACACCCTCCATGCCCTCAATGCTGCATGTGTTTGCTGGATTGTGTTGGTATACCCCAATGGGGGGACTGGAGGTGTGTGTTGTATGGACACACAGCCATGGCGTCCACTGGGTGCTGGGTCACCCCAGTAATGTCTGACATGGTTGGGACCAGTGCCAGATGATGGCAACATAGGAAGTGCCATCAGTGTTCAGCATGTTTCTTCCATGTCTGGTTTCTTTCTGTGTTTATTTATCATCTTGTTGTCTGGGTATGCACACTGGGCCAAGGCACATTGTCAGTAACCACTCAGTCACTACATATGTGGCTGAGATGATACAGAGCACACTAAATATGCCATTAACAACAACAACACACAGTTCACAATGTGCAACATAGTGTCACATTGCAAACCATTTTTGCTGCAGGTGCTGTTTCAGCTCAGTTCTATCAATGACTGGATGGTTGGCTTCTAAGCAATATTACTGCATTGTATTCCATAATGTGGCTGTCTGTGCATATGGAGTGGCCCAGGGTGGCCGATCGCCACACTGCCTCCACATTGGCTGCATACAGCCTTGTTCTCTGTTGCTGCTGTGTCCACGGACCGCGCCCCCCCATCCTTTGTTTGCCCAGAGTTAAGATTACCTTTTCCTGGGCTGTAATTTGCATCACACAAAGTCACGCAAACACACTTTGCATGGCACCAATGCACTGAATAAAGCATAGTGCCTTTATTAATGTACACACACCCTCCTTGCACATTGCATACATTATACTTTTGCCTGGCGCTAATGCAGTTTGCTTGTGCTATTTGGCCTTTTGAATATAGGGTACCCGCACAAACCCAGCGCAAACCTGGTGCAAATGGTTTGCGCCCAGTGCAAAGTTTTGAATATCTGGCTCATGGTGTCTTATTCTTTACAAGATTGTGATTTGCTCTTTGTTTCAGCACAAACTTACCTTTCTAATGGTGGTATGCAATTAATTCAAAGCAATTCATTTTTGTCTTACTATCCAAGCAAAAGAAAACTTACTTTTTTTATTAAAAAAGCAACTTAAACCATTTTTTGTGAAAAACATTAACCATGTCAACACCACATTTTGTTTCCATATAAGCAGTTAGTCAAATAATTTTGTATTCAAATCAATCTTTCTACTGCAAATAAAAATAAAAAAAGAAATTAGGAACATAGCAACATAGGAAGGTGATGGCAGAAAAGGACCGCCAGGCCCAACCAGTCTGCCTAGACATTCATTAGGACTTTACTGTAGTCCTCTCCCCATCCCAACATCCCCCTGTGCTTATCCCATGCCCTCTTGAATCTGCCCACTGTTCTTTCCCCCACCACCTCCCCAGCAGCTCATTCCAGTTGTCCACCACCCTCTCAGTGAAGAAGTACTTCCTAAAGTTTCTTCTAAATTTTCCCCACCTTGATTTGGAATTCATGTCCCCTCACCCTAGGTCGCAATTTTAGTTGGAAAAAGCTCTCCACAGGCACTTTATTGATACCCTTTAAGTATTTAAATATCTTGACATGTCATCCCTCTCCCTCATCTGCTCCAGTGAGTACATGCTTAGGTCATTCAGTCTCCCCTCATATGGTAAGTGTTCGAGCCCCCTCACCATATTTGTCCCCCTCCTCTGAAGTTGTTCCACTTTCTCCACATCCTTACTGAGTTACGGCATCCAGAACTGGACCCCATACTCCAGGTGCAGCCTGACAAGCTAGGTGTACAAGGGAACTATGACCTCTTTCCTCCTGCTGGAGATCCCCCTCTCTATGCAACCTAATATCCTATTGGCTCTAGCCACTGCCCCTCCACACTGCTTTGCCACCTTCAAGTCCTGTGAAATGATGATGCTAAGGTCCCCATCCTCTTCTGTTATCTGCAGGGACCTACCTCCCATCCAGTATTCCACTTTCCCGTTTTTTCTGCCTAGGTGCATGATCCTACACTTTACTGTATTGAACAACAATTGCCACTCTTTGGACCACTCCTCCAACCTCTTCAGATCTCTACATATCATCTCTACCCCCTCCTGCATGTCCACTCCATTGCAGACCTTTGCATCATCTGCAAATAGATTCATCCTCCCTTTCTGACCCTCTGCTATGTCTCCTATAAAGATATTAAATGGTAGTGGTCCTAACACCGACCTTGGGGAACCTTGCTGATGACCGCAGTCTCCTTCAAAGATGCCCCATTGCCCAATACCCTCTGTTTTCACTCCTCCAACCAGTTCTGCACCCACCTTATTACCACCTCCCCTAACCCCAGGCAACCCATTTTGTCCAATAGCCTCCTGTGCTGCACTGAGTCAAATGCTTTTCTGAAATCAAAGTGGGCCACATCCACTGAGCCCCCCCCCGATCAACCACCTTAGTGACCCAGTCAAAGAACTCTATCAAGTTTGTTTGACAGGATCTGCCTCAGTGAACCTGTGTTGTCTTGAGTCCCGAAGGCCATTTGCCTCCAGGTAACTGATTCTGTTCTTGAGCGTTTTTTCCATGAGCTTGCCAACCACGGATATCAAGCTCACTGGCCTGTAGTTGCCCACCTCACCCCCCCCTTTTGAAGGGGTACCACATCCACGTGTTTCCAATCATTAGGTAGCACCCCCGATTTTAAGCAATTGTTGAATAGGGTTTTCAAGGGAGCTGCCAGTACATCCCTCAGTTCCCTCAATACTCTTGGGTGCACCCCATCTGGCCCCATGGCTTTGTCAACCTTCAAGTCCTTAAGCTCCCTCAGAATTATCTCTACCTGAATGGGACTCATGTCAACCCCTTCCCCTGAAACCTCTGCTATTCTAGAGTTACCTCCCTTCCATTCCTCTTCCTTCATGAAAGCTGAGCAGAAATAGCTATTCAGCAGTTCAGCCTTCTCCTGGTCCCCCACCGCCCACTCATCTGACCCATTTTTCAGACTGGGGAATTCATAATGATACTTACGGTTACACTAGAGCTGCTCATTGTGCTATTCACGGGCTGGTGCATGCCACTGAGATGGTGTACAAATAGCCATTGTGAGTGATGAAACCTGCAGGGTGATAAAAGGATAGAAAGAAACATTTTAATGTCTTTCTGAGCAAAAAACTAGCATATACCTGAGAGCATGTTTTTTATTCTTCGCATGAATTTATGTATGTATTTGATATTGTGAGACTTTTCACTACTGCACTGTTTTCTGTGGCTTTTGGATTAGCTATGCTGCATGTGGTGATTTTTAACCAATGGAGTTAAACTTTATATTACAATGCCTCTGCGATGTCATGTTTTTAAGTGTATATAAATGGTTGATTGTATTTCAAACAATTAGCCTTTGTAAAGGATCCAATTTATCCAAAATGTGTCAGGCGGCTAGTCTGCATGTTCCTTTTTTAACAATAAAATGGACTATTAACTGACCCCAAAGTCCGTGTAATTTGAGGTGGTGAGCGCTCAGCTTTTTCCTGTTCAACTTCCAAACTGGTTACTGCTGCAGTAGAATTGTGATAGTACCATCCCCAGTATTTGATCTGGATTGTCTGCAAGGTGTTTTTAGCCACTCCACATAGTGAGGGTTGTTCATTTCCAATTCCAGTAGATAATGTCTCAGAGTAAGCATTGCATTCAGTTGTATGAGTTTTTAACTGAGGGAGTAACTATAACTCATACTATAGGATGAAGCCAAACAGTATTCCCTAGAGTCAGGACCATTTTTTCATCAGTGTGGAGATGGTGGACCATGCTATTTGTGGCTGTGTAGAACCCAAGCAGGCCAGAGCTGGAGGAGGAGGAGGTAGTGCTGTCTTGCTTGCTACAGCAAGCATACTTTGCCTTGTTGGTAAAATAGCATTTTTATGTTGCATCAGTGTGGAGGTGGTGGCCCATGCTGTTTGTGGATGTGTAGGATCCAAGCAGGCCAGAGGAGGGGGAGGAGGAGGAGGCAGTGCTGTGTCTTGCTGGCTGGGCAGACATTGTCTCTGGACATCACATTCAGGTGGTGGAGGCAGGTAATTGATTAGGCACAATGAAACAGCAGTACAACAATTGGGGATGGGGATCTGTAAAACGAATGAAAATAACAGAATTGTTACTCATACAGTAAAGGATTATACTGAGGGCAAGGAGGGAAACAACACATCTTTTTTTAGTCTTCAGCCTCATTGTGGAAACAACTCTCAGTCTTCCAGAATGGAGCTGTCAAAAGATGGAAATTCTCTCTCCATTACTGCTTCATCCACCTCAGTGGTACAACACAATTTTCTAGTGCCGGCAACGTCTTGCTCTGCAGCTTCACTGTCATGTGGTAGGAGCATGGACATGATTGTTTTGTGTGGAATGTGATCCTCATTCATTTTAATAAATGTTAGCATGCCAACATTTTTTGGGTGACATATTGGTGCACCTGTCCTGCACAATGGCACCAGCCAAACTCAATACACATTCCACACTGACACTCAAGGGTGGGCAGCTGAGGTATTTCATTGTAACCGAGATCAGTGCTGGCCACTCAGTTACCTTGCTGCTCCAGTATAACAAGGGCACATCAGCTATGGTAAGGTCACTTGTGTCCAACAAATACACATCTATCATGTGCTGCACTGCTCAATGTGGAGTCATCAAATAATGCAGCACACTGTATACATAATATACACAATATATATACAATATATAGAATAGGACCCATGGAGGGTGAGGGGTTAGAGTTAAATGAGAAAAGGTATGTGGTAGGGTTGGTGGAAGGGAGTAGGGAGAGGGAAGAGGTGAGGCAGTAGAAGGAGCAACATGGCTGGGAGATACGGGTACAGAATATAAGGAAGTTGTTACAAGGAGTTGGGTATAGTGGTTGTAAAAGAGTTAGAAGGGAATCTGGAGGGATCCTCATAGGGAGACTAAATATAAACGGAGCACCAAAAACAGCAAGCCAAGGTGGCAAGTAAGTGCAAGGTAATAATCATCTCAGTAAGGAGCACTTCCAGAATTTTCTCACCAATATATGATCCGGGTATACTCTTCATTGTCAGTGTGGCATGCTGGCAAACACCCAGAACATTGCTACCACCACTATTAGGCTTATTGCAATTTTTACCATACCCAGAGTCAAATACTACCCCAGGTACCTGTACCCAATGTACTGTAATGCACAAGTAGCAGCTACCAGCTGTTTGGCCATTGGTCCACATACCCATGCTGAGATGGGTGAATTGTGATGGTGAATGCTCCAGGGCATGGTTTACCATCTCTGACACTGTTCCATAGAGTTGAGGAATGGCACATTCTATAAAGTATGTTCTTGATGGAATCTGCTGTTTGGGACTGGCACAGGCCATCAGTCTTTGAAATCCAACATTCTCAACAAAAGAGAATGGCAATAGATCAATAGCCAGCATTTCAACAGCTACTGCATTTAGATTGCATACAGTAGCATGATTGGGAGAGAATTTGGAGTGATGCTCAAAAATGCTATGCAGTGTAGGCTGGACATTTCTTGAGGCTGGACTACCAAATCGCTGGACTTGTCATAGTGTCATTGCTGGGGTGCTATTTGGCTCCTGGGGATTCATATGTGCTTCTGCTGCTTGAGTGACACCAGTGATGGGGGGGGTCATTCTGCAATGGCGTTACTGTGCTTTTCTGACTTTGGGTGGTACTACTCAACTAAACACCACTGATGCTATGCCCAGTACTAGGCAGACCAACATAATCCTCCTCCTCCTCCTCTCTGTAGTTCTCCTCACTCGCCCTTCCATCCACCTGGTCTATTGCCCCTTTACTTCTGTTTGCCTTACCTAATGATGATGAGGTACAGGAACCCCCTGCACTGGCTTCCTTCTGGTGTTGATGCCAGCATAACTGGTGCCTGTTCTTCAGGTATGTGCACTGTAACCAGTGCCTAGGTTGCTATTCTATTTACCCCTACTAACTCATGCTTGACACAGCTGACAGATAATCATTATCTTGTCAGCTTGGTCAAGTATATAGAAATCCAAAACTAGGAATTTTGTTACCCTTGTTTTACCATGGTGCTGGGAGTGGGACAGCTAAGGGGACAAGGTAGAAATTTGTGTTTTTTGGGGATGATTTGAGAACCTCAAGAATATTGGGGGGGGGGACTTTGGTAGCTGGATCACTATTGCACACAACATTCCCTGCACCATCTGCATCACCACCCTATGCTTTTTCTTTTAAGGCTGCCATTGGGATCCAACACATCATCATCAGCACAGCCACAGCTGTCCTCTTTCACAGGTCTTTCCTCCTCAACCTCACCATCTCCAGGCTCTCTGACCCCCTCATCTGGAGTCTGACCCACATTTTCTCGATCTCCTGCCTGAACTACTGGTGCCACACTATCAGGTTGAGTGCCACCACCAGCAGCAGCCATGGGGACAACAACCTCCTCCTCAACAACTGTTTCCTGTTTGCTGGTGCTGCTGTTTCCCTTGTCAGCTCCCACATCCCCCACCAGCATGGCTGCCATAGATGTGGCAAAGAAAAATTTGGCTACACTAATGCCACTGCCACAAACTACTCCTTTTTTTCTAGCAACCCTGGAACCCACAGAACATGCTGTCTCTGTCTGCAGACATTGTTTTTCTAACTACAGGACTATTTTACCTTACAGATTTTGATCTCTTCTTTGCTGTCTTCCCGGCACCTATCCCTTTACTTGTGCTTTTCAACCCAATCCTTCTGTGCTAATTACAACTTGACTTTTTTTTAACTAGAACATGGATTACAATGACAAGGGTAACAGCAGCACTAAGTAGTGTAACAAACTGACAGAACATTTTTTTTTCTTTTTTAAACAGCACAGTGATTACAATGGGTAACAAGAAATTAATATAATGCAGTCACAGAACAGATTTTTGAAACAATACTGGGATTACAATGACAGGTATAAGGGGTAATAACACACAGCAACAGAACAATTTTTTTAAACTGCACTAAGATTACAATGACAGGGGAAAAAGGGATAATTAATATGACACAGTGACAGAACACTGTCACTTTAAGTAAAACATAACTAGACAATCACTGAACTACTACAGAAGCACATGACAAAATGGCTTACTTAAACATACAAAACTAATGACAGAAATAACAAGCATTTGTCAATGTCAAATGTTTTCTTGCTGGTATTGGCATTGGTACTGCAGGAGTTAGAGAGATGCATAATAGGAATGGCAGAGAAGTATTGAACTAATGCCAACCCCCACCCCCACCCTGCAGAGCCTGACAGGTGTTGGGGTGTGCTTTTGGGTCGTCCGTCATAACTCTCATGCCATTCCACCTCACCAAACCTTGTAGACACTGACAGGTGTCACGGTGTGCCTTGAGGTCTTCTGTTCTTATGCTCACCCAATTCCATAAGGAAATAAGCTGAGATGGGTGCAGTATAGGAGAATGGGGTGAATGTTGGAGCCAAAGACCTCAAAGCACACCTCAGTGCTGGTCAGTGACTAAAGGGTAGGGGTGAAGGTGGAATGGCTTGAGCATTATGGCCGAAAACCCAAAGCCACACCCCCAATGCCTGTCAGTCTGTACAGGGTGTAGTGTTACAGTTGGAAACCATAATGCCCTGGGCATTTTTTGGTATTTTCACTCCAGATTTTCAACATGGGCATTTTGGGACCCCCCCTCATGAACAGTGGCACTATAATTTCGTTACTCAGTCCTGAAAGGTGATGTCGCACAGCGAATGCACAATTCAGCCCAACAAGTGTGAAAATAAATTTTGAGCATGATGTGAAAAATGACACCTGTACTGTTCATGAGGAGGTGTAAAAAAAAAAAATGTCAATATTGAAAATATGGAGTGAAAATATGAAAAATTGGTGAAGTTATGAGCATGTGTAGAAATTACGTAATGCACGCTTGAAATGCAGTAATGTTTTGGAATTTTTACTGCATTTTCAACATGGCCTTTTTGGGACCTCACCTCATGAACAGTGGCACTATAATTTCGTTAATCTGTCCCAAAAGTTGATTTTGCACAGCGACTGTCATTTTGTGCCACAAGTGTGAAAACATGTTTTGGACAAGATGCAAAAAATTACAGCTATACTGTTCATAAGGAGGTGTGACAAAATGGCAATGTTGGATATTTGGAGTGAAAATATTAAAAATTGGTGAAGTTACGAGTGTGCGTACAAACTGTGCAACGCATGCTCCAAATGCAGTCATTTTTTTGATTTTTTTCACCAAACTTGCAACATGGACTTTTTGGGACCCCACCTCATGAACAGTGGCTCTGTTGTTTCATTAATCTTTCCTGAAAAGTGATTCCGCGCAGCAACTGCAAAATCACATTTTGGGACTATGAAATTAAATGACAGTGCCAGTGTTCATAAGATGGGGTCCCAAGAACCCCATGTTGAAAATGTAGCACAAGACTCCCCAAAATGACTGAGATATTGACCTAAGTTGAAACCCCCCATTGATTGCCATTATAGGGCTTACTGTGATTTTATTCAGTTTGCTGTCGGCTTTTGAAGAGTGCAGACATGTTCCCGGTCCACAGAAGATTGCAGTGATGGACCTCCAGAGGTAAGTGTGGGTAAGTTGAAATGTGATGTGCAGAGGGAGGGTTGGGATGGGGAGGTGGAGGCAAGGACGATGAAGGACCATTTTATTTTTCTTTAGGTTTAAAAATGATCTTGGGAACTTTTTTTTTTTTTTAACAGGTGAAACAGCGTGAAAACCAAATGTTGGCACACTGGACTGGGTTCCTAGTGTGCTAGACTAGTGGAGGTGGGATCAATCCTGACCAGGATTGGGCATCCGAGGTTTTCTGAAAAAAAGGGGGCATGGAGGTGCATCAACACCGGGAATAAACTTCCAGTGTCAGAAAAGATCAAAATTACTTTGGCACACTGGGTGGGTTCCCAGTGCGTCACAATAGTGGGGTGGCTGAGCATGCAGGCACGAGGATTGGGCACCCATTGTCGGCAAAAGATATGTTCAGGTTTGGGGGTCATTGAACACTGGGAGTGGGCATCCGGTGTCAGAAATATAATTAGTTTGGCACACTGGAGGGAGATCCCAGTGTGCCACATTAATGGGGGGAGGGGGGGATACATGCCAACACAGGGATTGGACACCCCAATGTTGGCTTTGGGGGGAGTGTGTGGTGGGTGGCAGGAGCCGCCAATTATGCGCAGCTCATTTATTATTTTTGCTTGTCTATTTATTAAAATGTTTCACCGGGAAATACACAATGAGAAAATGAGTTGCTCATAACTCCAGCCATGTGCATTACTGTGCACTGTAATGAGCATGGCTGGAAAGTGCCTTGTTGCCAGGAAATGGGGGAGGGAGAGATCTGCCGCTGCAATGATGAAACTGTCCTTGATAGGAGCAACAGATTTCTTTCAAGTGCGGTGCTCGATTTGAAACTGCCATCATTAGTAGCTTCCCTGTCGAATGGTGGCTGAAGGATGCACCCATTAAAGTCCCTTGCATTGGCCACAGCACTGCCACACCTCTGCAATGCTTTACTAACCTCAACATATTTCCTGTGCACTGCTCACACAAGCAAACATAAAAATGAGAAATTACTCTGCAAAAAAAAAAAAAGATTGAGAAAACAAAAATATAACATAAATCTCATGCTTACAAAAGAAAGCTCTGAATCTTTATGTGCTAAACCACTGCTTTAAAGTAAATAATCACAGATAAAATTAACAAAACATAAACACAAATATAGCAGCACAAGGCCCTCTACAACAATTTGGGAGCAATTTGGTGTCCAAAATGCTCAGTTTTTAAATGAAGTTAAAGCTTTTTGTTGCTCTGAAAAGCACACAGACTTCTCTCTACTCTCTTTCCACAACACTGTACTAAGACAGCCTCCTCCACATGGTATTCAGGCTGTTTCAACAACATGTGACTTCCATTCCTATACTATATTGCAAACTTTGACTCTTTACCAAACTTTGCTGGTGAAGACGCAACTTCACAGGCTTGTGAGATTTTGTTAGACTTTGCTTCTGTGCCTAATTCTGCCAGTGAAGTTAGAAACATAGAAACATAGACTTTGACAACAGACAATGACTGCTTGGCCCACCTAGTCTGCTCATTTCCCTACCTATAGGATAAGCTGCAGATGCTAGTTAACAGCAGCCTACTTCCTCCTACCCCACACTAGAATTGACTTATGTTGGTTATGTGTGGTTCATAGCTCTTATGCTTGTGCTACATACTGTATCTGAATAATGTAGGTTTGTGCTTGGATACAGAGGCCAGACCAGTAAGTAGAATGATGCTTCCAATGTATTAGTTGTTTGAAATGGTTAGTGTTTAGATACTGCAGCATAGACATGAGCAAGTCAGTGATTATAGTACATGTGAACTGGATAGTATACACAAAGTGCTTAGATGCTTGAACTGATGGATAACTTGTTATGACTTGATGTTTTGGTCTTTCTCTGTATTCCACCATATGGAGGATGCTTAGTTGAGTAGGATGAGACCCCCAAAAGAAATAATGATATCATACGATTATCTCCTCCAACTCTGGAGAGTGTGGCCAGTAGCAAGCAGGAAAGGAAAACCTGCCCGTCCTTCTGGGCATACTAAAGGAGAGTAATCCTAAATTAACGAATGAAAGTTGTCGGCTAATCCAAAATCCAAAGTTGTAGATCCTGATCCAGTGAAGGCAGGAAGCTGAATGAAAGTACTGATATTTGAATGTAGGGTGAAGATGGCAACATATCCTTCCAGTGAAGTCCTAGTCCAAGAATCCATGTTCAGGGCAGAATCTGATAGTAGACTGAATCCATAGTCGAATGTAATAGTTTGAAATGTCAAAGTTGCATTGGTGAAGTGATCTAGAAGGTGAGAAAGTCTTCTTTGAGGAGAACAGTAATCTTATGGCTAAAACTCTAAGCCTATAATATGAGGACAGTTGGTTTGTTCTGCTTGGCAAGCTTGCAGATGAAGACCTTGGTGATGAAGCACAGGCGCTAGGTGCAGGCTGCGCGATTTAGAAGGTGGAGCAGTTGGAGCTTCCAGTCCAGAGTGAGTGAAGCAGGTAAAGTGAGTTGGCAATAGATCTTAGTGCAAAAAGGTAGACAAAGTCTGATGGACCTCCAGGCCTCTAGGGGTGAAGCAGGTTGTAAAATAGGCAAAACAGTGTTTGATGAACCTCTAGACCCGGTAAGGGTGAAGCAGATAATTATGAACAGACAGCGTAAATAAGTGGACCTGCATATAGGTCAGCAGTGGCTGTAGTAAATTGAACCTGCATGATGCAGATGTAGTAGCAGAAGAGTAGTATTGAATAGATTAAGTATGGTATGCAGCAGGGAGTATTCAAGGAATGTACATAAGCATGTAAATTGAAGAGCTTTCATTTGGTGAGCAATATAGTTCTATACAGTACAGCGATGTATGTATATATACACTTTCAGGGAAGCCAGTGATACATCAGCTGGAATTAGACTCACAAGAATGATCTGATGAGTCCCAAATTGATGTGCTTCTACTAGTCATAGATGGTGATATACAATGGAGAGGGCCAAGTCAGATGAAGCAGTGTTGAAGCAGGATCCAATAAGCCTGAGAGCACTGGAGTAGAGTAATGCCGAGGCCTAAATCATGGGTTTTGAAAATCTTCCGGATAGGCTCGACTAAGTGTCCTGACAAGAGTGGAGCGGTAGGAAATCCATTACTAACGTGGCAAAGCAGAAGCATCCAAAGGAATTAAGGGCAAATGCCCAACTAATCCAGATGTAAATCCACAGCAGAACAAGGAGCTCCTCGAAGGCTAACAGACTGTAAATCTTGATGGATAGCAAAGAGCAGTGAAGCAATACCAGGCAAGGCTCTCACGTGGCCGGCAAATACAGCCAGACCCCTCGTAAGCCAGGCAAAGGAGGAGTGAGTCAAGCTAAACCCCACGTAGGCTAGATAACTAAGGTGCCACCATGGAGGGTAGCTCGGAGTGGCAGGCATCCCAGGCAGAAGCTGAGGGGACAAAGCAAGTAAGCAACAAGTGTGCTAAGCAAGAGGAGGTCTCACTATACAATAGAAATAATTAGATTCATGTGGGAATGGCTTGAGACAGCTGATGGTGCGTAGCTGACTGAGCTGTGTAATAGTGCCAGGATCGAAAACAAGGTAGAATCAGCAGCAGGAAGGTGACTTGAACAATTGATTGAGCTGAAAGCTGGAGAGGTGGATGAGCACAGCATGCAGAGATCATAATGAGCATAGAGAGCTGAGACCTTGCAAGGTCAATGCAGAATTGAGTGCAGCAGAATCCCAAAGGCTAAAGCCAAGGGAACTGGTGGTAGTCGTGAAGCAATGGTTTGCATAAGCAAGAAGCAATGATTGTGTAAGCAAGTGTGGACCTGCACTTAGGTCTGTAAAGAGAGTAGTAATGAGTGGACCAGCACGTAGGTCCGCATAACATAGGGTAATGAGACAAAGGCAAATCGAACACCTTTGATAGCGAAGCACTGGTAAGGTTAGGCAGTGTCATGGCAGTATGAGTTAGACATAAAAAATAAAATATAGCTAGTAGAGGTAAACATACAAGGAGAGATCTAGCCCTGTAGTGATACTGGCCGGAAGAAGGACTATGGTCACTAGCTAGAAGCTTGCTGGAATATAGGTTCTTAGTCATTCTGTCTCATAGTCATCCTCTAATTAGCATTGAACAAGGCCAATTTGAGAGGAGCTAAAAGCCAGTAACTTGTATTCTGGAAGTATCTGATCTACCAATATGAAATGTGTGGGAGAACTGGAATTTCAGGGAATAGAGCCAAGGAGTGCATTGCTAAGTTGGAAACTTGAGTTGGTTTAAATCAGGCTTTAATGTAGACATGAACTGGCATACAAGGAGGGAGGCATTTCCTGTAACGTGCTTCCATTGGACTGTGGAAAGGGGATATATGATAATTTAAGTGTGTCGATCAGTGTTCCATAATATCCTATTGGCCTGGATGAACATTTAATTGAATGCTAAAAGGCAATGTGCAGCTGAATACAAGTTAGATATGTCTCTGTCGAAAGGAACAGCAGACGGTATGTAGCATAGTGAGCTACCAAATGAGTAAATGCCTTGCTTGATAATATTAGGTCTGGCAGTTCAAGCTAGCTTGCATAATAAATGCGTGTAAATTGATGCAGTGTCTTTAAGTCCATATGTGACCAATAATAAAGTGATAAAGCAACCTGCATATATACTTAAACCATGACTCCAAACATTTCCCTGTCCTTTGCCTATTAATCTAATTGAAGTAAGATGTCCCTCTGAATGACTGCCCAGTGTTCTGGGTATTTCTTTCAAATGATGCCCATAATAAATGCCTAATACACCATAGTTGCATCCATAGTGTTTTCCTCATTGTAGGTAGCTAATACGGGAACTTCCCAGTAGACCTAGTTTCTGTCCCACATGCTTTGCATCTAAATAGTAGCTCAATATGTGGAGATTGCTTCTCAGGCGGATGATCTCTCCAGATTTGTCTTAAAATAGATCTCAAAATAGGTGTAGGCTGCAGTGTAGCCTACTGATCAGACAGTTTATTTAGGCAGTAATGTTTGTTTTACTACAGAACTAGGTACAAACTGTAATTGAGTCAGGGTCATAGTGGCTTTGCATCAGAAGAGCAGCATAGTAATCCAGAGAGTACATAATGTGAAATGCCCTACACATTCAATGCAATGTTAATACTGACAATTAGACTGAAACTCACTCTTCTGTCACTGTTGCTAGGTTGCTAGCCTTGCTTGTAGAGCAGAAAGCAGCTAACTAAAAGAAGCTACATTTTCTTATTAATGTAACACTTATATCTCAGCAGGAGTCAGTGTCTGTTGAGATTAAGCAGACAGATACGTTATTAGAAGTAGAAGGGGTCTTATTTAGGGTTAAAAAAACAGAAAGAAAAGAAAGTCAGAGTGTGTTCTGTGCTGGAAGGGTACTGTGTCAACTTACTTTGCTAAACCAGTAGGAGAAGAGAGCTTAATTGGGGGTGTGGCTTAGATACTATAAAAGCAGGTGACTCAAATTACAACTTCCTGTTGCTAGCCTTTTTTCTTACTAATTGACCTCCATCCCACCCCTCCACCCACCCACCCTAAGCCAGTTCTACTTTTATAGCCACTGGATTTGACTGTCAACAGGAACTTCCTGTTTGGCAGTAGGAAGGGAAGGATCAAAGAGAAACATTGGTTTTGTCAACCCTAAAGGAAAAAAGTAGCTCACTTCCCCCCTCCCAGCTGCTGGTGGTCTGACACTTAGCAAGGAAGAAGGAGGCTACTGAAGAATATAGGAAGTTGCTGTCCCAGAACAGGAATGGTGAGAGTTGTAAGGAGAGGAGAGAGTAAGCATACAGAGAAACAGGAGAGGGGACACAAAATAAGACATGATAGGAGTGGTGCAGTGCAATGGCTGTGTGGCGGCAGTGTTCCAGGAGACATTCTGGAGGCTGCGATGCTACCCTATTTGCAGGCACTTCTCTAGTCTGAGGGAGGAGGTTGCCCATCTCCAGTCTGACCTGGCTAGGATTTGTGAAACCTCCTCCCCCACCCAGGGACCACCAGGGCCAATGCCACTACCTCAGAGCCTGCCAAGAAAGAGAAGAGGCTGGACCAGGGTGGGCTCAGGGAGGGAGATGGTGGTGGAACAGAGTTGCATCCCTACAGCTGTACCTCTCCACAATTCATTCGCTCTTCTGGTGGATAGTGGTGGTTCTATGGAAGCACCTGCAGTGGAAACCAAGGAGGATGCTGGGAACCTTCACAAAGGAGACCCACAGGAGGGTGGCATGGGATCCCACGGGGAAGAAAACAACTTCTGGTGGGGACTCAATCATAAGGGGGGTAGAAACAGGGTAGGAAGGGGAGAGGGAGGTAAGGTGCCTGCCTGGTGCCACAGCTTAGAGGGACAGGAAGCAAATCCTCAGAATCATGAGAGCAGCTGCACAAGGGAGGGAGCTGGATGTTATTGTCCACCTAGAAACAAATGACCTGGCTAGGAATGGGATCAGAGCTGTGTAAGAGGAGTTTGTAGAGTTGGGGAGGGGCCTTAGACAAGTAGTGCATATGGTAACCTTCTTGGAGGTGCTGTCTGTCTATGGCAAGGGTGATGCTAGGGTACTTATCACCAGGGAATTCAATGAATGGTTGAAAAATGGGTGTTGAGCTCAGGGTTTAGGCTTCATTGGAGACTGGGGAGCTACCTGGAGGGATGCAGACCTATACTGGTGTGATGATCTGCATCTGTCTGGGGGGGGATCCAGGATCCTAGGTGAGAGGTTTAAATGCTTCATTGGCAAGCATTTAAACTAGCCAATGGGGGAGGCACTGAAAAGGAGCAGGAAAATCCCAGCCTACCCCCACAAAACATGGTAATTAGTGAGGTAAACACCAAGGTAGAGAAGTCATTAGGGAGCAGGACAGAGGTAAATGTAAAAAAAAGCAAAGGCAGTAAGGACAGGAATGGGGCTAAAAGGGGTAAGGCCATCAAAAAGTGGAGGGTGATGAGTACCAATGTCCATAGTCTGTGTAACAAGCTCCCTGAACTAGTGGCCTTGATGGAAGAGGGTTGCCTGGATATTGTGGCACTCACAGAAACATGGTACACAGAGAACCATGACTGGGATGTCAATATACCAGGATACACAATCTACAGGAGGGACAGGGAGGGTAAAAGAGGAGGAGGAGTAGCTCTCTATGTAAAGGAAGGGATCAAAGCAAAAGAACTAAAGAGTAAACTGGAAGCAGATGAGGCACTCTGGGTCACCCTGAGACAGGAAATGGCACTACAATCCGCATGGGGCTTGTATACAGACCCCCATCTCAGGGGAGGAATGACAAGGAAATGATAGAAGACTTCCTTAGAATGGCAGAAAAGGGGAGATATTGTTGATGGGGACCTGAATATGCCAGATGTTAACTGGAGCACCTTTGCTGCAGGCACATCCAAGAGCAGGGTCATTCTTGATGCCCTACAAGGGGCATGCCTCAGACAGCTAATATTGGAACCCACTCTGGAGGGAGCAATCTTAGACCTGGTACTCTCAAATGAGGACTGAGAAAGAATCTCAAATTTAGAAGTGGGTAGCCATCTGGGAACAAGCAACCACCAAACAGTGTGGTTCACGATAAACACAGCCATATAATCAAGCCATACAAAAGCAAGAGTATTGGACTTTAGGAGGGCCGACTTTCGGAAAATGAGAGAGTGCCTCAGAAAAACACTAGCAAACAAGCAAGAAGGATGGGTGGAGAAACAATGGGGAGTAATCAAAACAGCCATCACAGAGGCAACAAGCCTTTGTGAAAAGCAAATCAATAAAACACAATGAAGGAAAAAAACGCTATGGTTCTCAAAAGAGGTGGCAGGGAAGGTTAAGGAGAAAAGGATAGCATTCAGGAAATATAAGGAAACACAGAAGGAGCAGGACAGATAACTTTATCAGTTAAAGCAGAAAGAGGCTGGGAAGGCAGTCAGAATAGCAATGGCCCAAACCAAGGAAAGGATAGCCAACTCTGTTAAGAAGGGAGATAAGACCTTTTATAGGTACATTAGGGAGCAAAGAAAGACCAAAGGAGGGATACTGAGGCTTAATTAAGGGGAGGGAATGTGGGTAGAGGGTGACAGTGAAAAGGCAGGGATACTGAACGAATATTTCTGCTCAGTATTCACAAAGGAAGAGGGGGAGGTACCTAAACCAAACAAGAGAAACACTCTGAAGATAGGGGTCAATACCAGTCCATTTGCAGAAGAAAGGGTTCTGAAAGAACTAATAAAATTGAAGGTGGACAAAGCAATGGGACCTGATGGGATTCACCCAAGAATTCTAAAAGAACTAAGGGTAGAACTAGTGACACCACTGACTACTCTCTTTAACAAATCATGGGAGGGTGGGTTGGTACCTGAGGACTGGAGGAGGACAGATGTGATTTCTCTTCACAAAAGTGGGAGCAGGACAGAGGCAGGAAACTACAGACCAGTTAGTTTGACCTCAGTGGTAGGGAAAATGATGGAATCACTTCTGGAGGAAAGAATTGTTGAGTACCTAGAGGCCAGTGGGGCACAGAACCCAAGGCAGCATGGATTCACAATGGGAAGGTCATGTCAGATGAATCTAATAGATTTCTTTGACTGGGTGACCAAAGTAGTAGACCAGGGAGGGGCTGTGGACATGGCCTGCCTAGATTTTAACAAGGCATTTGATACAGTCCCACTTGAAAGATTAATACACAAGTTAACCAGCCTTGGAGTGGGTCCCAAGGTGGTAGCCTGGATAAAAAATTGTCTAAACAGGATGCAAAGGGTAGTAGTAAATGGAGTCCACAGTGAAGAAAGGAGGGTTACTAGCGGGGTACCGCAGGGTTCAGTACAGGGACCGGTCCTTTTTAATGTCTTTGAGTGACATTGCAGAGGAAATGGAAGGAAAAGTATGTCTCTTTACGATGACACAAAGATCTGCAACAGGGTTGATACACAAGATGGAGTGGAAAGGATGAGATGGGACTTGGCAAGATTGGAGGAATGGTCAAATGTATGGCAGTTCAGATTCAATGCAAAGAAGTGCAAGGTAATGCACCTGGAAAACAAAAACCCAGGGGAAGAGTACACAATGGGGGCGTGAGATACTGACAACAGTAAAAATGGAAAGGGACCTGGGGGTAATTATATCAGATGACCTAAAGGTGGGCAAGCAATGTGAGAAGGCAGTAAGGAAGGTTGGGGGGATACTGGGATGTATAGGGAGAGGCATCAATAGTAGAAAACAAGAAATTGTTATCCCTCTGTACAGACAGTTGGTGAGACCCCATCTGGAGTACTGTGTGCAGTTCTGGAGACCCCATCTCCACAAAAACATAGACAGAGTGGAGGCTGTCCAGAGGAAGGCAACCAAAATAGTACAGGGTCTGCACCAGAAGACATACGAAGAAAGACTAAAGGAGCTTAATACGTATACCCTTGAGGAAAGAAGGGAGAGAGGGGACATGATAGAAACTTTCAAGTACCTCAAGGGAATCAACAATGTCCAAGAGGGTAGTAGCTTTCAGAAAAAGAGATGTGCAAGAACAAGGTGGCACAATTTGAAGATGGGGGCATATCCACAGCACCTCCCTGGTCTCCTACTTTGGTCACCCAGTCAAAGAAATCAATTAGATTCATCTAACATGACCTTCCCACTGTGAATCCATGCTGCCTTGGGTCCTGTGTCCCACTGGCTTCTAAGTACTCGACAATTCTTTCTTTCAGAAGTTATTCCATCATTTTCCCTACAACTGAGATCAAACTAACAGGTCTGTAGTTTCTGGCCTCTGCCTTGCTTCCACTTTTGTGAATGGGGATCACATCCACCTTCCTCCAGTGCTTGGATACCACACCATCCTCCCATGATTTGTTAAAAAGAGTAGTCAGTGGTGTCACTAGGTCTCCCCTTAGATGTTTTAGAATTCTGGGGTGAATCCCATAAGATCCCATTGCTTTGTCCACCTTGAGTTTTAAGAGTTCTTTCAGGATCCTTTCTTCTTTGAATGGACTGGTATTGACCCCCTTGCCCAGAATGCTTCTGTTTGGTTTAGGTACCTCCCCCTGTTCTTTTGTGAATACTGTGCAAAAATATTTGTTTAGTATCTCAGCCTTTCCACTGTCACTCTTTTCCCATCTCACATCCCCTTTATTAAGCCTTGCTATCCTCTTTCTTCAATCCCTAATGTATCTATAAAAGGTTTTACCCCCCTTCTTAACTGAGCTGGCTATCTTTTCCTCAGTTTGGGCCTTTGCTATCCTGACTGCCTTCCCCACTTCCCTCTGCTTTAACTGATACAGTTCTCTGTCCTGCTCCTTTTATGATTCCTTATACTTCCTGAATGCTATCTTTTTCTCCCTAACCTTCTTTGCCCCCTCTTTTGGGAACCATAGTGGTTTTTTACTTCATTTTGTTTTCTTTATTTGCTTCTCACAAAGGCTTGTTGCTTCTATGATTGCAGTTTTGATTTTTCCCCATTGTTCTTCCACCCTTGATTCCAGCCCATTTGTTTGTGCATTCCTTAGGCACTCCCCCATTTTGCCAAAGTCAGCCCTTCTAAAGTCCAGTACCCTCGCTTTAGTATGGCTTGACAACACGGTTGTGTTTATTGTGAACCACACTGTGTGGTGGTTGCTCATTCCCAGATGGCTTCCCACTTCTAAATCTGAGATCCTGTCTCCATCCCCATTTGAGAGTACCAAGTCCAAGATTGCTCCCTCCTGAGTGGGTTCCAGCACTAGCTGTCTGAAGCATGCCCTCTGTAGGGCATCGAGAATAACCCCACTGTTATTTGTGGCTGCAGTAAATGTGCTCTTGTTAACATCTGGTATATTCAGGTCCCCCGTCAACAATATCTCCCCTTTTTCTGCCATTCTGAGGATGCCTTCTAACATTTTATTGTTCATTTCCTCCCCCTGAGATGGGGTCTGAATACAACTCCTGTTTGGATTATGGTGCCACTACCTGTCTCCAAGGTGACCCACAGTGCCTCTTCTCCTTCCCGTTTACCCTTTAGTTCCATTGCTTTGATCCCTTCTCTTACATAGAGAGCTACTACTGCTTCTCTTTTACCCTCCTTATCCCTCCTGTAGATTCTGTACCCTGGTATGTTGACATCCCAGTCATGGTTCTCCATGTACCATGTTTCTGTGACTGCCACAATATCCAGGTGTCCCTCTTCCATCTAGGCCACTAGCTCAGGAAGTTTTTTACCCAGACTATGGTCATTGGTACTCATTGCCCTCCATTTTATGATGGCCTTACCCGTTGCCCCATCTTTGCCCTTACTACCGCTACCTTTTTCTCCATTTACCCCTGTCCTGCTCCCTATCGACCTCTGTATCTTGATGTTTACCTCACTGACTACCCTGTTTTATGGGGGAGGATAGGAATTTCCTGCTTCAAATCAGTGCCTCCCCCCCTTAGCAAGTTTAAAAGCTTGCCAATGAAGCATTTAAACCTATCACCTAGGAGCCTGGTTCCCCTCCTGGACAGATGCAGACCATTGTGCCAGTATAGGCCTGCATCCCTTCAGGTGGACTCCCAGTCCCTAATGAAGTTAAATCTCTGTGTTCCACACCAGTTTTTCAACCATTCATTGCACTGCATGGTGCTGAGTACCCTAGCCTCACCCATGCCATAGACAGGCAGCACCTCCTAGAAGGTTACCGTGCGTGCTACCTATCTAAGGTCCCTCCCCAACTCCACAAATGCCTCCTGCACTACTCTGATCCCATGCCCAGCTAGGTCATTTGTCCCAAGGTGGACAATGATTATAGCTCCCTCTTCCGTGCTACTGCTCCTGCAATCCGGAAGATTCACTTCCTGTCCCTCCAAGCAATGGTGTCGTGTAGGAACCTTACATCCCTCTCCCTTCCCTCCCACAGTTCTACCCCCTAACAACTGAGTCCCCACCAGGAGCTGTTTCCTTCCCCTGTGGTGTCCCATGCCACCCTCCTGTGGGTCTTCCTTGTGGAGGTTCCTAGCATCCTCCTTGGTCTCCACTGAGGGTGCCTCCATAGAGGAACCACTCTCCACCAGAATGGCATATGAATTGTGGAGAGGTACAACTGGAGGGATGTACCTCTGTCCCACCACCCTCACCCTCCCTCAGCCCACCGTGGTCCAGCCACTCCTCTTTCTGGGCAACCTCTGAGGCAGCGATGGTGGCACTGGTGTTCCTTGGGTGAGGTAGGCTTACCTACTCCTTGCATTTTGTCCTGGAGATGGGCAACCTCCTCTCTCAGAGCAGACAGTTACCTGCAAATAGTTCAGCATTGCAGCCTCCAGAATGTCTCCCCGGACAACTGCCACCCCACAGCCACTGCATTGCACCACTCCCCACATGTCTCTCTCCCTTCCTGCTTAATATATATACAAATGTGACTTCACATTTTGCTGAGTCGTCACTTTTCCACAAAGTTGCAACTTCGCACAGTGGATTAATTTGTGAAATGAGGTGAATTTGCAAATCTGCGAAGTGAGGTTTTCCAACTTCACACATCACTATGAATAATATTGGAATGTGGCAGTGACACACAATTTCAGACTATAAAAGTGATCCACAGTTTCAGAATGTGGTGGTGACTCACACTTTTTAAATTTAGTGCCGACACAATTTCAGAATGATGATGATGCACAGTTTAATGTGGTGGAGATGCTCAATTCCAAACTGTGACAGTGATGCACAATTTCAGAATGTGACACTGATGCACAGTTTTGACATGTGGCAGTGCTGCACAGTTTTGGAATGTGGTGGTGACATAGAGTTTTGAAATGTGGCAGAGATGCATAGTTCGAGTAGATGGCAAACTCACTGTATGTGCAGTCATCGAGATCTGCTGTGTGACTTAAGGCTGAGCTTTGAGCTCTTGTGATAAGCTTTATATCTATTACCATCTGGAATGCTACTAGAATCTATTTGGCTTCTCTGCTTTATTTTACTTGTTGTCTCGTGTTTTTCTACAACACAAGAAGTAAAAACTGTACTTGGATAGTGTTTCTGTTTTTTTTCAGATTGGGGGCTTGGGCTTGAACTGGTTGGCTGCCCCCCTTTGGAGGTGTCTTTGTGGCCCACAGATTATGAGTGTGTGGGACGGTATCTTTTCTGCGAAGGTTCCAAGGATTCGAGAATGAATGCTGTTATATGGCCCTGAATGGGTTCAGTGACATGCAGATCTTCTGAATTTTGGAGAACCTTGCTGCTATTGCAGGGTGTGACATTTTACTTTTTGTGTGCTTACTAAAGAGTGAAGGAGGCTTTCCACAGTTCTGTTTCATTTTTAAGGAGTGTTTCTAAAATAAGCTTATTTAAGTTATTTACAGACTCCCTGTTTTCGTATTGTTCAGCATTATTTAATACAACATATAGAACAGAGTGAAAGGAGCCTATAATAAATTCAGCTTATTTCACTCGCGCTATATGCAGTCCGATTTTACCGTTTTTGTACTCTTGAGTGGCTAGTGGTATACACATTTTATGTTTTGGATTAATTCCAAATAGTTATTTTATTTCATCAAGTTCCTATGATTTTATTATTTTTTTATCCTGAGGCAATTGTATTGATAACTGTTAATTTTGCACACATTTTCTTAGCCCAACCATTTTGTTTAAAGGCAGAAATTCCTCACAGGCTTGATTTATTTTTCAGTCAGTATTTATTTCAACTCAGCTCTTGACTTCTTCACAAGTGCCTTCTGCAAGGCCTGTGACCTCTTTGCCCCCCCCCACCAGGATCCATACAAACGCAACACCCCTTCCATCATCCAGAAACTTAAGAATAGGGATAATCTCTGGTGAATCGTTGTAGATTCAGGCAATCCATCTGACAGACAAGCCTACAATGCAGAGTGCAATAAGTGCACCTGGGCCATCAGACAGGCCAAGGTGGAACACTACCAGGCCACACTCACCTCCACCTGGGGCTCGGCCTGGACCTTCTGGGATAGCATGAAAGTACTAAATGGGAAGACCCCCTCGCCCTCCACCATTTCAGCTCACCATCGATGGCACTACCTCCTCTGATCCACTACCTATAGCTGACTGCCTCAACACCACTTTCTCTGATCTAAGCTCTGTCCTACCCAGCAGTTTTTTTGATCCAATCCCCTCATCACTCCCCCTGCCCTGTATCGCCCCTCTTTCTACCTGCACACCCTATCCCCCCACGAAGCTCGGCCACACCTACTAAAAGCCCTTGGTAGCAATAACCCCAGCAGCGACCCCCTCTGCTGCAGAATCCTCCGGCTGGTCTTGGAAGTTGTCCTAGTTCCCCTGATGGACCTACTCAACCGGTCCCTATACCTTGGACAGTTCTCCAGTGTGTGGAAAACTGCTGAAATCACTCCAATACACAAGAGCGGTGATCGATCCTCCCCCAGCAACTATCGGCCAATCTCCATCCTCCCCCCACTCTCAAAAAGCCCTTGAAAAAGTGGTGTCTATCCAACTATCTGAGTACTTGGCTAAGTATGACATTATATGCCCGGAGCACCATGGCTTCCGCCCAGGACACAGTACAACCACTGCTCTCCTGGAGTTTTCCCAATACCTGCACTTTGCTCTCGACTCTGGCAACTTGGCCAGTGCAGTATTCATTGACCTCTCCCAAGGCTTTTGATACTGTCTGTCACCCCCTCTTACTCAACTCTCTCCACCAACTTGCTTTCTCTGCTGGTTCCCTTGCCTGGTTTTCCAGCTACCTCTCTGCTAGATCCCAGCATGTAAAAATCAACGGCTCCATCTCCAACATTTGACCCATTAACACCAGGGTCCCACAGGGCTCAATCTTGGGTCTCATTTTCTTTAGTCTCTACCACAACACTCTCCCCAGCTCCTGCAATAGCAAGATGCTCCTCTATGCAGATGATGCAGTTCTCTTTGCCTCACATCCAGATCCCGCCACTCTCCAATCATCCCTTCAACTCTGCTACAACCAAACAGAAAGGTGGTTTCTTGATCACAAACTAGTCATAAACCTTAAGAAAACTAAATCAGTGCTCTTCTCTCACCACCAAAATAAAGCTAGAAGTGCCCCCCTTCTGATTACCCCTAACTCTCAGCTCCCATTAGAGCAAGTGCCCACATACAAATACCTAGGTATCACTTTCGATACTGCCCTCACCTTCCATACCCACATCAATGCTCTTTCCTTTGCCATAAACTCTCAGATTGGCCTACTTTACTGCCATAGGGATTGCCTGCCCCTCGCTGCCCTCTGACTGGCCATCATCTCCTCCATCCTGTCCCTAGTGGACTATGGCTTGCCCATCTATGCTGCAGCTGATAACACCACCAACTCTAAAATCCAGCTCTCCATTAATAAGGCCTGTAGGCTCCTGGCCAGAGCCTCCAGCCGCACCCACACCTGCCTGCTCTATTCCTCCACCAACCTACTCAACTTTGAGGAATGTCTGCAGTATCAGACCTGCCTTCTTGCTAAGAAATCCCTGCTCGGACTCTCCTCCCAGGAGTCTCTGCCTCCCTACCATGGTCATCCTCATCTGTCTCCACCCACAGCTCTGTTAAAGCCACCTTCAAAGTGCCCAGAACCAAGACCTCCTTTGCCCAGTGGTCCTTCTTTTATCAAGCCCCCTCCTGGTTCAACTCCCTCCCTACCTGCATCACCAACACTGCCAAGCTTTGTCCCTTCAAAACCGCTCTCCGGAACTATCTCTTTAATGTTCACTGCTGTAGGTGCAACTAACCCTGCCCCCACAATTCTACTGCAGGACCTTTCCTTGCCTGGACCCCCTAATCTCGACAAGGTACCCTGGAATGCTGATCCATCTTTCCCACTACCCCTTTTTACCTACCCCCTTAGGTTTATACAAGGATGTATTCCACTGCAACTCCAGAGAAATTATACATCTTTAATTGTAAATCTCTATTTTATACCAACATGTAACTAAGTGTATGCTGTGTTCAATATCTGCACCTGTAATGTTGTCCAATGTTGTATCTGCACAATGTTGTCTTGCCCTCCCTGCGACGAGGTGCCTTTGTAAATGAGTCCCTGACTCAAAGGTTGTAAATCCGACTTGTTCAAATAAACAAATAAATAAACAAATTTGTTTATTACTTTGTAATTTATATTTATTGGAATCAGGCTTGGCATTATATCTGTGTTGAATATTTTTAATTAAAATGTTAAGTGCTGCAGCGTTTCTGTTTGTACTTCTGTTATTGCCTTTAGCAGAACCGGTTAAACGGCCAAATTTGGTGTCATTGATTAAGTTAGGCTAAGCTGTATGATGCTAATTGTTGCATCTGCAGCTTATCAAAATTAGATTTCTGTGGTCCCACGTAATCAGGACATAAGGATAAATACCACTTTCCTCCATGCTTTGTCAACTCTCTTCAACTTATTCTGTCATCTGTGGTAGAAGCAGCAGTAACAGCAGGAGCTTATTTCTAGCTGGCTTTTTATCTGACTCTTGACACTCTCAGATTGAGGTAGTAAAGGTTTTTTATGTACATTGCTCCTTATACTGATGAAATCATTTTTATTTAAAATTTTTCTTGTAGCTTTTTAACAATATTGTCAGTATTAGTCCAATTGATTTATTCAAGACCTTTTACTTTTAAAACCTGTTTTTCTGTCCCAAATTTTAGATACAATAGATCTGCCAGATTCTGCCACTGCTTCTGATTCTAAAACGAGCATTATAGGGTGTGCTAAGCAAAATTGTGTTTACTTTGGGGGAAAAGAGAGTTGAATAGTGTTGACTAAGCTGGTCCTGCAGTGAACTTTGTGAAAATTAAGCAAGCTATTTGTTTCATCTATGCTGAACTTGTTTTTATTGGTATCAGAGAGTAAGTACTTATGTATATAAGCTGTTTTTTTTTATATTTAGGCAGTTTTTTGTGTTTTGTATATTTATTGTATATTTTATATTTAATGAAGATTCATTGACTTACATATTACAAAGCTGATATATGGAGAGAAATTAGTCAGTGCTGTATTGCTATTTACAGGAAAATAGAATTAGAAATTGTTTAAACCTTTTTGTTCAAACACTTTGTTATAATACCAAGGACTGTGCCCCCCTTTCATTTATCTAGATTCAGAAGCACAGTGCTGTCTTTTTTGTTTCCTTTTTAGTGTTGCAGTATATAAACAGAGCATTGACATAAGCCTCTACACCTTTGGATGTAACTGACCAGACTAAGGATTGCTATTTTAATACTAATGAAAGCTCAAGATTTCAATTTGAATCAATCAGGACACACCAAGATACACTATAATGGGTTACTGCTACTGCTATATCTTTTAGATTTTTTGTGTACTTATTGAATGTCCCTAAGTGTTTCTTTCTGTGCTGCTCATTTGGTTATAACTAACAGAGTGACTAACAGACTGATTTTAGGATTTTAAAAGAAAGAGGTTTGGTATATTGCCATATTGTTGACTTTCCTTGTTTAAATTAAATCAAGGATGGAAATGTAAAAGGAAAAGTGTGGCCCACTGGGAACTGAACCACAGGCCTCTGGTATGCCATTCCAATGCTCTAACTATTAAGCTATAGGCTCACATACTTAGCAGGCCTCAGGCTTTTCCTTAAATCCACACAAATTCCTTTCTCAAGTGTGTTGTGTAATCCTACAACATATGAACATATCAGAAATACAAGCAGGTCACTTCTCAGTGCAGTTCAGCCCCTGCCAGGCATATTTTAAATCAAGGATGGAAATCAGAAAGTAAAAGTGTGGCCTAGTGGGAACTGAACTTCAGACCCCTGGTATGCCATTTCCGGGGTATACCAGGGTCCCAGTTCAATTCCCAGTGGGCCACCTCCTCACTATTGATTCACATCATGGTAGCTGACCTGAGAAGTGGTCTGTTTGTATTCTTGCTTAGATTAATTAATTAATTCAAGACACTCCAACCAGTACCTTAGACAATATTCATAGGTTTCATTTTTTTAGCCTAACTCTCTCTCAGATAATAATTGTCAGTACTAGAAGTGGAAAAAACAGTTCTTCACCCTTGATAATTAACTCATCTCAAAGCAGTAACACTCAGATGGGTAAAAAGTCAAAAAGGTTTAAATCTTTAAGTACTGATAAAGGGCTGGATAAGGGAGATTCGGCACAACCCAGGATAATGAATTTCCTGGGAGGCCTGACTCCCACTCCAGCTGCCCTCTGAACTCCTATTGTTATCTCACAGAAATTATTTAATACATCCAAAAATCTGGAAAAAGTTAGGCCCCAAATGAACATCCCCAGCTCTCCTTCAGTAAACAAAGGAATATCAATAATACTCTTATTTGGGACTCTCTACGAAGCCCCTAGATTATAATTGTTCAGTACTGGTAGAAAATTCATACTCAAACTTAATTACTTTTTCTCCTCAGGGACCTTCACTAGACTTTTCCCTGACCCCAGGACCCACAGTAGGGTGAAGGTGAAATTAGCTACTTTAAAATTATCTTCACATCAGATAATCTATCTTCACTAATACAAGATCTTAGTAACACTATTGAGGTACTTATGAAATTGCTGCCAGCGAATTTGCTTGGTGTAAGAATCTCTGGACCTGGAGGCAGAAATAATCTGTTAGTAACTCTAGAGCTAATGCCAGCAAGATCAATGATTAATTCACCTCAAAAGTTAGTGGAATATGATACAGAGCATTTCACAAATGAGGAAGATTTTGCGTCATCCTCTTCTTTGTCTAAACAAATTTTGGAAATGATAAAAAATACATATTATGCTAATGTAGTAATACTGGAGAATATGTGGGCTTTAAAGGGGGAAATAGGAAATCTTAGAGCATGTGCATTTCATAATTAAGCCCTGTTGTTAACACAAGTTAGAAATAAGTCTTAGGTACCAATTGAGAGCCTTACTGAAGATTGTCAGGTAGCTTCAACTGTCTCTAGCGAAAACAAAGGTATACTAGTTAAACTTCCTACCCCATTTTTAAAAGAAAATTCGATTATAATTTTAGACTCAAAATCAAGCTAGAATACAAAAGAAAAAAATCTAACCATAGGAGAACAAAAAAGAAAAACATAACACAAAAACAGGGTAATAAATCAAGGGATGCATTCTATTGATCTGACAACCTAATTTAGGAAGGGATGGCAATTTGGAATCAGTACAAGCTCATATAAATTTATCAGCTCATTCAATTGCGGCAGAAATAAATAAAAAACAATGGCATCCCTCCTTATCTGGGGCTAATATGCCAGACATGATCCAAGGAGGGACTGAAGAGCAACTTCTTCCCAATAGAGGTGTTCTTGACAAGACTGGGAATTATGCTCGTGCCGTCTTTGGCTTTGATAACAATAAGCCTGAGATAGAGCTAGATTTTTTTTTAATTGAAATGTATGGCATTAATAAATTAGATGTTGAAACTCCTGAAAAATGGACAAAATGGATTTGTCATCTATTACATGTCCCTCATATGCCAGATGGTATCTTTATTTCTCGTGCAATTAATGTAAATTTGTTTGATGTTGTCTTGCTTTACTATAGATCTTCTAGTATGGTATCTCATATTTGTTCCCATGAAGCATTGCTTAAATTAAATGGCATTAATATTTTACCACCTCAGAAAGTTCCGGTACCTATGATATGCAACAGAGAGCATGAGGAGGATATTAGAAGGGCAAGAAGGGTCTCTGCGGAAATTTCTAAATTTATAGGGGCTCAATCACAAACTTAGGAAAGTAAAACTTTTTCACTTTTTGGTTGGGAAGTCTCTAAAAATTAATCTAATGGTTTGATTAAATGTGACATTGCTTCCTTTTTGCCACCACACTCTTAGAATACACTTAAAACAAAGTGGAACTGAGTCAATCACAATATATAGTGGGGTTATAAATAGCCCACAAATTGATATTACTTTTAGGGAATCTTAGATTTGCAGCTTCCATACTAGATGCCTCTCCAGTGTTGGATGGACTTGGGTATTTTCTAACTGATACAAATACAATAGTGTTTAATGAACTAGCTGCATTCAGAAATAGCTTGCATAAGAGTCCACCAGAGAAGATTACAAAGAGATGTAAGCATAGAAACATAGAAATTGTCAGCAGCTAAGGACCACTAGGCCCATCCAGTCTGCCCATAGGCCCTATACATGTATGCATCCACTCACGCTAAGTGGCCAAAGGCTTTTCATCACTTTCTTCCAACCCAAGGTTTCCCTGTGTTTGTCCCAGGCATGTTTAAACCTCTCCACTATACTTGCCCCTACCACCTCTTGTGACAGAGTATTCCAAGCATTTACCACCCTCTCCATGTAGAAAAACTTCCTCATATTACCTCTTAATCTCTCACCCTTCCAATTTTATATTGTGCTTCCTTGTTCTGGTATCTTTTCTACATTGGAAAATATCTCCCAACTGCACCTGGTTTATGACCTTGAGGTACTTAAAAGTTTCTATCATGTCACCCCTTTCTCTCCTCTCCTCTCCTCTCTCTCCTCTCCTCTCCTCTCCTCTCCTCCAGTGAGTTCATATTGAAGTCTCTTAGTCTCTCCTTATATGTTTTGTAATGCAAACTTTGCACCATCTTTGTTGTCCTTCTCTGGAAAGCCTCCACCATGTTTATGTCCTTACACATGTGTGGTCTCCAGTACTGCACACAGTACTCCAGGTGAGGCCTTACTAGTGTTTTATACAATGGCACCACCACTTCCTGCCTCCTACTAGTAATACCTCTGACTATGCACTCTAGCATACCACTGGCCCTCCCTGCAGCCTTTGCACACTGCACTGATACCTTTAGGTAATCAGATATAACCCCTAGGTCCCTGTCCTCTTTGGTGATGGTCAGCACCTTTCCCCCATCCTGTAGGTCTCCACAGGGTTCCACCTACTCAGGTGCATTATCATGCACTTTTTTGCATTGACCCTCAGTTGCCACACCTCTGACCATCTTTCAAGCTTCTCCAGGTCCCTCTTCATTATCTGCACCCCTTCTTGAGTATCCACCCTGTTGCAGGTCTTGGTGTCATCTGCAAATAGGCAAAGCTTTCCTTCTAGCCCCACTGCAATGTCACTAATGAAAACATTGAACAGGACTGGTCCTAGTACTGACCCTTGTGGCACTCTGCTGGTCACCTCTCTCTCCTCAGATTGGATCCCATTTACCACCACCCTTTGCTTTCTGTCTGTCAGCCAGTTTCTAACCCACTGTATCACATTATGCCCCATGCCCAGACTACTCATCTTGTTAATCAGCCTTCTGTGTGGGACAGTATCAAAGGCTTAGCTGAAATCCAGGTAGGTGATGTCTACAGCCCTTCCCTGATTCACTTCCCTAGTCACCAAATCAAAAAAATCTATCAGATTTGTTTGACAAGACCTTCCTGATGTGAATTCATGCTGCCTCAGATCCTGATCGCCAGTGGATTCTAGGTGTGCCACTATCCTTTCTTTCAGCAGTGTCTCCATGATCTTCCCCACCACTGAGGTGAGGCCGACAGGCTTGTAGCTCCCCACTTCCACCCTACTGCCACTTTTGTGCAGTAGGACTACATGTGCCTTCCTCCAGTCTTCTAGAACCATGCCTGTATTGACTGACTCTGTGAACAGGGTGGCCAGAGGTGCTGCTAGTTCCCTCCTCTGCTCCCTTAATATCCTTGGGTGTATGTCATTTGGCTCCTTGACTTTATTCACCTTCAGCTTTGTGTGTTCCTCCAGAACTCTCTCCACTGTGAATGGGCTGGTGTCCATTCCCCCCCCCACCAATTGCCTCTGCTCCCCCAACTTTGGTCCCCAACTCTCTCCCTCCTGAGTGAATACTGAACAGAAGTATTTGTTCAGTATCACTGCCTTGTCTAGATCCCCCTTCTTACATTCTCCCTCTTTTCCTTTGAGCCTCACAATCCCCCCCTTGGTTTTTCTTCTGTCGCTGATGTACCTATGAAATGTCTTGTCACCTTTTTTCACAGACCAAGCTAAATCCTCCTCTGTTTGTGCCTTGGTTTTCCTAACAGCCTTCCCTGCCTCTCTGAGACATTCAATGTACACCTCCCTATCCTCCTTCCTTTAGGTCCCCTTATATTTCCTGAAACTTGCTCTTTTAGCCCTTACTTTGCCTCTCACCTCTTTAGAAATCCATAATGATTTCTTTCTTCTTTTCCCTTTGGCCACAATCCTAATGCATTGGTTAGTTACCTCCAGAATAGCTCCTCTTAGTCTCCCCCACTGTTCATCCACCCCCTCCGTTACATTTCCCTTCTCCAGGGCTGCTTTTAATCATCTACCCATTTCATTGAAATCCACCCTCCTGAAATCTAATACTTTTGCCCTTGCATGGCTTAATTGAGTCCCTGTGTCCATGTCAAACCACACCATGTGGTGATCACTGGATCCAAACTGCCCTTCCACCTGGATTATTTGAACTCTGTTCCCATTGGTCCGTACCAGGTCTTGAATCTATTTGTCTCTGGTTGGCTCATGCACCAGCTGTCTGAGTCCAGCTCCCTGCAGGGATTCCAGGATGGCCGTGCTTCTGGCTGAAGCAGCTGCCTGGGTGGTCCAATCCATGTCCAGCATATTGAAATCTCCCATCAACAGAATTTCACCTTTAGCTGCTGTGTCTTGAATTTCCTCCACTAGTATCATGTCCACTTCCTCTCTGTGCCAGAGGTCTGTACATCACCCCTGCAGGTATTGCTGTGCCATTTCCTGGTTCAATAGTGACTCGCATTGCCTCGGCCTCCCCCCTGCCTTCCCAGTACTTCTGTAGTCTTTATGTATTCTCTGATGTACAGGGCCAACCCCCCTGCTTTTTACCTTCCCTGTCCCTTCTGAACAGTGTATAGCCTGGTACATTGACATCCCAGCTGTGAGTAGCAGAATACCATGTCTGTTATTGCGGCTATGTCAAGGTCTGCATCTGTCATCAAGGCTTCCAGGTCTGAAACCCTTTTTCCCAGACTGTGGGCATTTGTGAACATGATCTTTCATGTTTTACTCCCTGCCTTCCCTCTGTTCCTGTTTTCTCTACTTTGCCTCTTCCCCCCCACCCTGGTATTCATGCTCATGTGCTCTTGCTCCCTCTGACCTCCCTCATGCCTTGGAGAGAGGTAGCACCTCTGAGAATGACACAGAATGTGCTACCCATTTCAGGTCCTCTCCCAGCTTACTGAAATCCCCCTGGACTCTGACTAACTCTACCCTTATCCTCACCAAGTCCTTGGTCTCCAGGTAGACAATGATATCCAGCTTCTCCCTCCTGGCTATCACCCTAGCAATCCTATGGATTAGCTTCCCATCCCTCTATGCAGTGCTTCCTGGGAGGCACTTGACCTCCCTCTCCCCCCTTCTAGTTGTACCTAATTTCATATCCTGTACAATAGTCCACCACTAGGAGAAGCTTGCCCCTTGGGGTCCCTTCCCCCCTTTCCTGGGACTCCGGACTGGAAGTCCCAAACATCCTCCCTGGTTCCAGCTGTAGGTGCCTGTGTTTGGCAGTCCCATCCCTCCAAAACAGTATAGGAGTTATTAAGCTGGACTGGTTGGGGGATGTGTCTCTGACCCTTCCCCACTCTCCCTGAAACCACTGTGGTCCAGTCATCCTTCTTCCTGAGCAATTTTTGAGGTTGATGCTGTGGACCCAGTGGTCTCTGGGTGGGGGTAGATGCTGCCTGTAACCTGGCCACCTCTGCATGGAGACAGGCAATCTCCTCCCTCAGCACAGAGATATATTATAAATAATTACCATCCAGAAATAGTGATTAGCAATTATTTCTCTGTACTTTAAAATCTTACCTCTCAATGATGACAACCTAGTATTGTTGCTCAAATGTCTGATAAATCACTGGGAATGCTAACTATTCTAGCCTGGAACATACAGGGTGTAGCACATAAATTGGCCGATGATGAAATTAAAGAGTTTCTAATGACCTTTAATATTTTGTGTCTATAGGAAACATGGTGGCAGGATGTTATCCCTCCATCGATTCCTAGATACACAACCTTTACTATTCCAGCCATAGAAAAACAAGCAATATGGTAGAAATCAGGCTGACATAGTTACATATCTTAAAACTTCCCAAAACTATAAGATTACTGTTTTGGATTGTCAATTATCATTAATACGCCCTATGAAATTCAAGACCAGTAATAATAAACAATTCTTAATTTTTATTTGCACCTACAACTAGTTCCATTTATTCACCTACTATTTGGCCACAACTTTCTGAGCTATTAGATGATTTAACAACTAAATATGTTGTTTACGCTTTCCTTGTTATTGGTGACTTTAACATCAGAATCCATATCAATAATCAAATAGAAAACCCTTATGGTGAGCTTTTTTTCAGGGCCTGAACATGATCACTCTAAAGTAAGCAATGTTAGAAACTCAAAAGACAAGAAACTTAATCATGACGGTAAGATATTGTACAAAATATGCCAGATCTGAGTTTATGTTTGGTAAATGGTCATTTACCTGGTGATCTGGACGGTGAATATACATTTATGGAATGTATGGGATCTTCTGTTATTGATCTAGCTTTGGTTAATCAAGATGCCTTAAAAATTCTGTCTGACTTTGAGGTCTTGGACTGTCCAAACTCTGCTCACTCGCTGATACTTATAACCTTTCAAACACCAAGAATGGGTGGTGACTCTACCTAGTTTGCTGGTAATGTGGGTAATCTGGAAATAATTAACGCCAAGAGAATTAGATGGCAAAATGAAGATGTCAACCTATTCTCATAACTGTTTTATGTTGATCCTTTTCTATCTTTATGCAACAAAACAGATTTGAATAATGATCAAATTAGTAAATGGCTGAAAATTAATAATTACATTAAGCCCTTATTTAGAAACAATAGGATAGGGGAGCATTTTCATCCAACATAGTTCAATAAGACCTGCCGGATAGCTGAACATAAATTAAATAGACATGTTAGTTTCTATAAAAAAACATTGAACTAGGAAAAACTTTAGTTCTCTCAATAAAGCAAGGAAGGAATATAGGAGATTATTGGATCTTAAGAAAGAAAAATACCAGAAAAGTATGTGGAACAAATTCGGAACACTTATAAGCTAAAGACACCAGAGCCTTCTGGACTTTTGTTAGCCATGGCTATAATCAATACTCAAGGGAAGAGGAAACATACATTACACCACAGTTATGGGAGGAGCACTTTCAATCTCTTTTTTTTTTTCTTATATCATTTATGTCCACAGCTGGGGGGGTTGTACCTTTGGTTCCCCCTCCCCACATCTAGTCAGCCTTCATGGCTGCTGCCCTCGACATGGCCAGAGCTCAGACCTCCCTGCCTCAGCCCTCCCAGGCTGCATCGCAGTGGGTACTTACCCCACCACTGTGAAGACCTGGAGGGTGGGCCCAGGAGGGAGATTACTTGGGTGTGTCTGAGGCGGTGCCATCCAGCAGCCTTCATGCTGCTGAGGGAATTTTTCCTGCTTGGTTTCCCCTGCAGGGAAGGGAGTACAGTGACACCAATTGAGGGAGTGCTCACACGTCTGCACACTCTCCTAGCATCTGCCCCATCTCTGCCCCCTTGTCTGCAGCATTAGCTCAGTGCCCCCAGTCTCTACCAGGGGCCAGTAGAATGCCGACCACTGATGTCCCCCCTCCCTGAAAAAGGAAAGCAGTCCCATGGATGCTCATTCCTTCTCCAACCCTGCCAACCCTCTGCAGCCCATGCTCATTCCCGAACATGGGTCACCGGTGCAGCACAAGGTAAGGCATCCAGCACCTTAGCCTTCAGTGCCACCAGGCTGGCCTACTTTCAATCTCTTTACTTACCATATAGAAGATATTAGAAATTCTAATGTCAATGAACTGAGATCTGAAACTCTTTCATATTTCTCACCAAGGCTTTTGTTTATACATCAGGAGGAAATTAAGCAAGCTTTGTCCTGAATTACATCCAATAAAGCTCCAGGTCTAGAGCAAATTCTATCAGACATTTATAAGATGTTTCTTAATTGTTGGCTTCCTATCTTTTTAGTAATATTTAATAAATGTGTTCAAGGAGAAAATTTTCCAGATAGTTGGAAGGGAAGTATAATTTTCCTATATATAAAAATGGTCAAGCTTCTGATCCTAGTATGTATAGACCCATTAGTCTTATTGATACATCTCAGAAGGTATTTTGTAAAATAATCCTGCAGAGGTTACAGTCCTGGATCCATGAAAATCAGCTATTGATTGAGACACAGGATGGTTTTAGGAATGGGTGATCTACTATTCAGCATTGCTACGTCTTGTCACAAATATACATTTATTAAGAAATCAAGCCTTTATTTTTGTTTCATGGACCTCAGGTCTGCCTTTGACAGTATCTGCCATAAATTATTATGGCAGAAACTGCAGTCTTGTAACATAGACCCCTTCCTGTTGGATAATATAATAAGGTTACATCAAACCACCTGAGTAAGAGTGCAGTATAACCAGTCTAGAGGATTAACATCTGTTGTTAGAACTAATTTTGGAGTCCTACAGGGATGTATTCTTGCACTAATCTATTTAATTTGTATATTAATACTGTAATAGAAAGGATGGATTTCCTTGAATTTCATTCTACCAATGTGTTAAATAGGAAGGTAAGCTATTTAGCTTACTCTGGTGATATACAGTAGTATTGATTTCCACATCATTACTTGGACTACAAAGGAAAATGAACCATTTTGTTGCATCATGAAAGGATAGAAGCTTGATTATAAATATAGATAAAACCAAATTAGTAGTTTTTGGTAATAAAACCAGAAGAACTCCAAAGCTATTCAATAAAAATTAAAAGATCGAAACTCAAAATTATTATGACTACCTGGCAGTAAGATTCTCAGATAATTTTTGCTGGAATAGGCAACTGACACTGATTGAAGCTAACTTAAAATGGTATTTAATCCATTTAAAAGACTTAATTGTAGGTTGGGACATGGTACAGTTCAGGGTATATTCACAGTCATTAATGCCAAAATAAAAACTAGTGTGCTATATGCAACTGAGATTTGGGCCTTCTCTAATATAAAATAATTGGAGATTGTATTAAACAAGATATTTCAATAAGTATGGTGTCTCCCTCAGTCAGTTCCTTCAGAGGTTCTATGATTGGAGCTTGGCCAATTTTCAGTCTCTACTCTCATCACAGAGTGGGTTGATTTTCCTTCTCAGTCTTTTCCAAATACCTGAGGAGAGGCTCCCTAGGCAATGTTTGGAAGAAGAAGTTGAATATTTGAGAAAAGGTTTCACTTGTCCACTGGTAAAAACTATTAAAGAGAACTTATTTTCACTGGGTTTGTGATATTTATGAAAAGAAATTTACTATAGACCAAATTCATTTTTGAAGTTATTTCTTAAATAAAGAAAAAGGTTAGAGATACAACCATTTCTAGGGACCTCCATCTGGTTTCTTCTCTTCAAAACTGCAAATGGCTTAAACAGCTCAAAACCACACTCCATCTTGAACTTTATTTAACATGTCTGTCTAATCCTCTAGATCAGAATCTTCTTACTAGGTTCAGAATGGAACTTTATTATGCAAATTATATACATTTCAAATAGAGTCAACCTGGTTATAAAACTTTTCTCTTTGTAAATGTGGGATGAAGGCTGAAGTTGACCAGCAGCATATTAAATTTACATGCCCCTTGTATGCAAAGAAAAAAGGTGAATGGTTAGACCCTATACTTGCTGACCTCAGTCTCCCCTTGGATCAATTAATTTCAGTGTTGTATAGTTCACAAGATGTGTCAATTTTATGTGGGTTATCTAAGTTTTGTCATCTCTGAAGTTCTAAATAATAATTTAGACAAGTATATTGTATAGGGGACATGGGAGGCTTACTTCTTTTTTTTTTTTTTTTACACAAATTTGCTTTTTTTCCAGTATGCAATAGATTTTTGATTTTGGAATTTTGAGATTATGGGCATGATACTTGGATAGGGATGTAGGGAACCAGACCTGAACCCATCCAAGGCCTGTTTACTCCTGTTTCAAGATTGTTAAAGTTTGTTGCCTACTCTGTCCCCTTATTTCTTTCTTCCAAATATTACATTGGTATAACTAGATGGAAAATTTGTGGCATTTATAGATAAATAATTAAATCTTTAGTTGTTGTTATATATGACTGTGATTTCCTTTTTCTGTAACTTTTATGTTGAGTTGATTCACACATTATGGCAGACTGTTGTAATAGTCTAATTTTTAGGTCATTATCATATATACTCTTAAAATTAATAATGATATAAAACGATATATACATACAATCTGAATTCAATTTCCCAGTCTTTTGCATATTTAAAGCATTTGATATTAAATTCTGATTAGTACTGGATTTAGAAGTGGTCCTTAGAGATATTTTGTTATATACAGTAAACAGAACTTATTGCTGACTCTGTGATGTTTTGCACTGAGATATTATATGTATTTTAAAACTTTTGAAATTTATGAATCTTGTATTTTAAATGTTTTGTAATTTTCATGTAAATGCTAAAGCCAAACAATAAACTTGAAACTTGATGCACAATTTAATGTGGTGGTGATGCACAATTCTAGAATGTGACAGTGATGCATAATTTCAGAATGTGGTAGTGATGCAGTTTTGGAATGTGGCAGTAATGCGCAATTTAGGAATGTGGCAGTGACAATTTCAGAATGTGACATTGAAACACAACTTCAAAATGTAGCAAGGATGTGCAATTTTGGAATGTGGCTGGTATGCATAATTTTAGAATGTAACTGGGTGCACAGAGTTGAATGTGGTGGGGATGTGATG